>CAUJRU010000553.1:441089-491608 GCA_963277665.1 Viscum album | reverse complement strand
TAAACTATTAGTTCATTTGGGTTTTGATCACTTATATATAGCTCCAATGAAATGATGTAACCACTGAATATAGTCTATTAATGTTTGGTTCCTTACAATATGTATCAGGATACTTTGTTTTCAATATGTAAATTCTAAGAGAAGACAACCTAAAAGGGCCAAGTATCCTCTACCTATTCCTATGTTGAAATGTGATGATGTTGTTATGAATTGTTTCTTTATATTATTATATACTCTAATAAATGTAATATGGTTTATTATTGATCATTATACCAAGTCTAAACATTTTATCACTAAAAATTTATATTTACCTCTAGAGAGACTCACGTGACTCAATAGAAATAATATAACACCTATGTTTCAGGGGAATATACCACAGTATAATTAAAGAATATTATTTAAATAGTAAAGAGACTAAGTCTTATGGGGTTGGTTCAAACTGAAGGCCAACCCTATAAGTTCTTTTTATAGAGTGAAAAATCTAGTCACACTATGGAATATCATATCTTAAACATAATTCTTCATGTGGTTAGAATAAAGGTAACCATAATTCTCATTGGGTAGGATTTACACCAAGACATCACCCCAAAATCCATCTCCTATGGCCACACTGATATGGACGCGTCATGATGGATTCAACCATGAAACAATAACTTTATTGGACTAGGTTTGAAAATTATTATGTTTATAGAAGTAATGATACCACACTGTGGTGAATTGGGTCATTCTGTAATGCATATGAATAAATTAAATAATTAGAGTTAAATCTTAAATCACATTTGGATCTTCCTTTCCCAATATAATAGTGTTCCCGCAACTAAAGCTCTCAGCCAATAGTGTAACACCTAGAATCTAGTAACCTAGAACAAGTGTTTACTTTATTACATTGGTATAAAAAACAAAGAATATTACTACACGTGATTTATTAGTGTAGTACTATTTGAAAACTAGATACATACATGATTCATATATTGCATTGTAAATGTAAAAACATAGCATAAAAAACAATGTTTCATTATTGAAATATTTATAATATCCATCCTCATATCCTAGGTAATGGAAAATAAATAAATCATGAGATCATATGTTCAATAAGGGTTCTGTATAATAGATGTTATCATGAGTAAATAAAGCACAGTCAATATAGGAGAGTTGATAATTAAAACTCTTTCCATTAAATCAAAAACTTGAGTTTAATGAACACCCATGGATAATATCTTCATTAAAAAAACATGGATAATCAAAAATTAATTCTTAATAAAAAAATTATATCTTTGGGCATTCATGATCAGATTATCTCAATTAAGAAATCATGATTCTTACCATCATGACCTCTCATCCAAGGAATCGTTTTTAAAAAATGGATAAGTGTAAACAATATACCCATCTAATATGAAATTCTTTCTATTTTATCTCATGAGACCTGTCAATGCATTGTTGGGATGTTTATAACTGGGACCCACTCATCACTTCTAAGTCCTATAAATTCATCATATTTTTAATGATAAATATAATTCATTCTAAAAATTACCTATAAGCTAACATTTGCCCATATTGAATCAAGAATATGGAACATTAATATTTCACCATTAAACGAAATAACTTACTTAATAATTTCATTCAAATGATATCCTATATAGAAGTTTTATGTGTTTGAAACATTATAAAATTATTAAAAATGATCATGAATTTATCCACAATATTAAAAATATATACACTATATAGAGAAGAATTGGCAATGAATAATAGTGAGTGATAGATAACATGGTCATAAAAAAAGTGAATGATCTCAAAATAAGGCATAATCCATTATCAATAAATAATGATATAATATCATAGATACATCATAAATGATTTTTTTTGGAAAATAATTCCTTTATAAAATAATATATAAGTAATACATTAAAAATAACTTCTTTGTATTTTTTTTTAAATAATGGATTTATAAATCACTTTTCAAAATTATTTTCATTCTTTTAAGAAAGCAATACCCTTTTCGATATAAATTTAAATAAAAAATCCCAATATATTGAGAAAAATAATTTATTTTAAAGTAACCATGGAATATTGTAAAGTAATCTTAAAAATAAATATTATTCATGATGATGGGAAAATTATTTCATGTGGTGTATGTAAAAACAATTATTTTCCACACATTTGGTAAAAAGTACATCATTTGGAAAAAGAAAAGAAAATTCCATTTAAACCATTTTATAGAAAGTCAGACATGGATAAAAATAAATTTAATAAACATTTGGATAATTAAAAAAAATTAAAATCATTTTTTAAAAATGTAGATATGATTGAAAACAAGTTGGAAGAAAAAAATCAAAACATGATTTTTAGAAGAAAGTCCCTTACATTTAACATACTTATTGATTTTTGATTAAAAAGAGAACAAATTAAATATAAAAACCTAAAAAAACATAACTAGATAAAAATAAAGAATATTTAGTTTAAAATATTATAATCATATAATTTTATTAAATTAAATTTTGATATAAACATTCTTGAAATAAAATGAGATTATAACATAAATCATTTAACTTGGGTCTATGCTTAGTCGTACATGTTTTTTATTCTTGTGTAATGGTTTTAAATTTATGAAATAATTTTATCAAAAAAAGATTCCATATATATTCCATTTTATAAGGTATTTTTAAAATAATTTTAAATTCATTCGTTAAATAGTTCTTTCTTTCCTCAACCACTTTATGATTGTTCTATCAGTTTCTCTAAAATTATTTTGGTATATTTTATATAGTTAAAGGAGTTACGAAATGGTTCCATAATATATATAATGTTAATAATTTCATGAATATAATTTTTATTCCTTACATAAATTTTTTGAATCAACCATTCAAGGTGGTAATAGAATAACGAATCACAACTCTTCGAGGTGATGGTAGACCAAATGTGTGCATGAGTGACAATATAATTTTCCAAAGGATGTAAGGTTAATATGTTAGATGATATATTATATTTAAATAAAAATAATTATTTCATTAATATCATATATATTTCATTAATTTTAAATTTATAACTATATAATAAAGTGGTGATGAAAAATGAATTGCACCACTATGTAGAGATGAGAGGTCGTACGTATGCACAAGTGATGTTTTTTATTTCTATATGATGGAATGGAGGTGGAAATTGGTTTTTATATAATAATAATTAAATATCATTATATTTTATATATTTTATTCATTATATTAATATTGGTAAAATATATTTATATGAAGTTTAATAATAAATAAACATTGATGGCTACACCAGAGTTATAGGAGCTTAAACCATATTACATCGTTCTCACTAAAAATTAATATTTACCTCTGGATCGAGAGGTGTACTTTTCTATTCATCTTATGCCAAAGGCAGCACTGGTGTCCATTCCTCCTTATATGATGGCTACACCAGAGTTACAGGAGCTCAAAAAGCAGTTGGAGGAGTTGTAGGAATAGGGTTTCATCTGACCTAGTACTTTTCCTTAGGGTTTTCCTATCCTGTTTGCAATGAAGGCAGAAGGTACCCTCAGACTTTGTGTGGGTTATCGGAAGTTGAACCAATTGATGGTCAAGAACCGATATCCCTTTCCGAGGATTGATGATCTATTTGATCAGCTTCGAGGAGCCTCGGTGTTCTTGTATATTGACTTGAGATCTGATTATCATCAGTTTCATGTTAGACCATCAGACGTACCTCTTAAAGCCTTTCGAAGAAGTTATGGTCTATACGAGTATGTGGTTATGTCGTTTGGTCTCATGAATGTGCCTCCAGTTTTCATGGAACTGATGAATTGAGTATTCCATCCATACTTGGATTCTTTCGTTGTAGTATTCATGGAAGATATCTTGGTGTACTCTCACACTCGACATGACCATGCCACACATCTTGATATCATTTTGAGTACACTGAGAGAGAATCATTTATATGGTAAACTCTTAAAATTCCACTTTTGGATGGACCAAATTCACTTCTTGGGTCATGTTATCTTAGATATAGGAGTGTCAGTAGACCCAGAGAAAGTGAGAGAAGAAGTTTCCAGGGAGCATCCTAAGAACATCATTGAGGTATGATGTTTTCTAGGGTTGGATGGTTACTACAGATATTTCATACATGACTTTTCACACTTAGCAATGCCACTAACAGGCCTGACTAAGAAGGGTGTGAAGTACTTATGGTCAGAATCATGTGAGTCAGGCTTTCAGAAGCTTAAAAATAGGTTGAAATTAGCACTAATACTAGTATTTCCAGAGCTAGGAAAGAGATATACTGTATACTATGATGCATCAGGTATCAGGCTGGGAGCAGTGCTTATGCAGGGGGAAGGGATCGTTGCATACGGTTCTTGGCAGTTGAGGCCACATGAGAGGAATTACCCGACGCACGATCTCGAGCTAGCTGCAGTTGTTCATGCTTTACACTATTGGAGACACTACCTATTGGGATAGAATTTTGTGGTTTTCACTGACCAAAAAATCCTCAAGTATATCTTCACTCAGTGTGACCTGAATTTGAGATAGCGAAGGTGGGTTGAGAACCTTCAGTATTTTGACTTTGAGCTTGCCTACATGCCTGGGACGGATAACACAGTGGTTGATGCGCTGAGCAAGAGGACACAAATACAGGTAGTTCAGGAGTCCATCAGTAAGTGGAAACTTATGGATATGTTCTCTAAAATGCATTTGGAGGTGCATGAAAAATAGGGGTATACTTTCCTTTCTTATGTAGTCATTACCTCTACTCTACTTGATCGAGTGCGAATGAGGAGGCTATCAGATTCAAAAGGACTAGTCCAATGGGAGATTATTTCAAGAGAGGACCCTATTACTAGTTGTATAGTAGGTGAGTATGAGATCATTCTTTTTCATGGATGTGTGTGGGTAATATGAGGCATTCGTGAGGAGATGATGTGAGACTTTCATCCCTCGGTTTGGGTAGTTCATCCTAGTTTCACCAAGATGTATCGAGATCTTCACTGTCAGTATTGGTGGCCAGGTATGAAAGGAGATTTTGTTGGTTTTTTCATGAGGTGTTTCACCTGTCATCAGGTGAAGGTGGATCATCAGTGACTATTAAGCCTTTTACAACAGTTACCCAGTCTTGAGTGGAAGTGGAAGGATGTCACGATAGATTTCGTGGGAAGTTTTCTGAGGTCGCCTTGAGGGAATGATGCAATATGGTTTTTCATTGACATACTCATTAAGTTTGACCACTTCTTATGGATCAAGGAGAGTTTCAGTGTTGATGAGATGTGAAGGTTTTACATCTGAGAGATTGTATGTTTACATGGAGTTCTACACTCCATTGTTTCTAAAAGGGACCCTCATTTTACTTCTCGGGTCTAGTGGGGATTACAGAAGGCTTTGGGTACATAAGTTATTCTGAGTATAGCTTACCATCCCCAGATAGATGTCCATTCCAAGCGTACAACTTAGGTGCTTGAGGAAATGCTTCGGGCATGCATCCTAGATTTTGGAGGTCTGTTGGAGAATCACATAACTCTTATAGAGTTTTCTTACAATAATAGTTTTCATGGAACTAGTTAGATGGAAACTTTTGAGGCTTTGTATGGTAGGTCACTCCAATCACCCTTATGTTGGCCGGAGGGAGGAGAGACAACTATGCTGGGACCGCGTCTTGTCCAGGAGACCACAGAGCATATAGAGTTTATTCGGAAGAGGATGACTACTGCACAATCACAACAAAAGTCTTATATTGATCGACGAAGATGACCTTTGGAGTTAGAGGTCAGAGATCAGGTTTTCCTTCATGTCATGCCAAGGTTAGGACACAAGAGGATTAGGAAACAGGGTAAGATTTCAACAAGGTACGTCAAGCCATTTGAGGTGTTGGAGATAGTCGGGTTGTTTTCCTATCGGTTGCAGTTACCTCAAAGGTATCGGGCTATGCATGATGTCTTCCAAGTTTCTTAGCTTCGAAGTTACTTCTCAAACCCATCTCATGTTTTCCAACCTGAGGAGGTTTAGTTAGATGTGGACACAACCTTCGAGGAGCATCCTATCCAGATTTTTTATCGAAGTGAAAAGGTTCTCCACAGCCGGTCTGTTCCTCTGGTATGAGTGCTATGGCAGCACGGGTGAGTACAGGATGAAACTTGGGAGAGGGAGGTCGATGTACGATCACAGTGGTCAGAGCTATTTGAGGTTTCTTCTTCTACACCGCCTTGCTAGGGAAATTCGGGGATGAATTTCTTTAAGGGGGAAGTTTTTAAGAACCAAGATCTTCTTTTAAGTAATTTTTTCTGGTTGTTTTTTAGAAAAAGAGGAGTTTCTAGAAATTTCAGGAGTACACGTCTTGAACTTTTAAGTACACACTATGTACCCGGTTGCTGCTAGTGATCGTGTGCTGGCCAAGTAACTTCCGAGCACATGGACATATGTGGTTACCTAGAGACTGCCTAAAGAGGAGGCCCGAAAATCCAAGTATACGCCATGTAATTTTAAAGAACAAGCGTTGTATATTCTATTTTTTTCATTAAATGGACCGGGGTCACATCTGATAGAAAAAACACACTTCTTCTTCATTTGTCTAGCCCAGGAGCTTTTGTATGGCCACATATCTTCTCTGATCCCCAGAATCACCATCCGTTCTCTGCATAGACCCTCATCAATTGCGTTGGAATCGCCACGGTGAGTTATTCCTTCTTCTAGAACTTCATCTCCAAATTTCTCCTCTCTCACGAGTTATCCTCGGTTGAACTTTGTAAGCGTTTTTGTAGATATAAAGTGTTCTGAGGTGATTAAATTCCTGAGGTTCATGTATATTGATCTCACGATACTGAGGTAGGTGTTTTGTGCATTTCCAAAGATAGTCTTTTAATTTTATGTGCAAAAGTGCCCAATACCCAAGAACGGGGTATTGAGTGTTTTTATGGTTTTATCCCTGTTATTACCTGCTATGCCTTGTTGTTTTTATAGAGGTTAATTGTTGTGAATGGGGTTAAATTTTCCATGATTTGGTTGTTTTTCCCATATTTACTTGTTTTTGACTGTTTGGTCTAGCTTTTCTTGTTAGGATGATGCTTTGCTTCCCCTGCTTAGTATTGTGAGGATATAGTGATTATTATCTGACATGATATGATATGATATTGATTCTTTATCCAAGTATTTCTAGAGGTTTAATATGGCTTCCACATACCATTCTGCATGACTGACCTACACAGGGCCGTGATAACCTGGTGTAGTAGATCCTAGGGAGAATGGACTTTGGGGGCTTATCTAGAGTGTCTGTTTACTATTACATTATGAGATCATATGGGATGGATGTAAATGCTCCCTTAGAGTGTCTGTAATTCTTTGATATGGGACACAGGTGGAATTGGACATTGAGTGCTTCCTTAGAGTGCCTATTAGTTCCCGATATGAAACTATAGGGGTGAATTGACGGTGAGTGCTTCCTCAGAGAGTCTGTGCTAAAGCTGAACCAGAGGGGTTAGACTGTGTGTACTTCCAAGAGGGTTTCTTGTGTTTTTTTTATTGAACAAGAGGGGTTATGCTTTGAGTAATTCCTAGAGGGTTACCTTCTTTTGATTAGATTCTTACTTGATATATGAAAATTAAGGCATTTAAAATTGTAGGATTGTTACTATGTGTACTTACTTGTTCACTGGTTCATTTTGTTTATTACCTACCATATATATTAACTGACTGTTACGCACAGATCTTTGGGTGGTTGCCTACTGGGATTAGTCTCACACCCATTTTGGGTCATGCTTTTGGGCCCAAACAGATTATATTTCTGTAGGTATAGATAAGGGAAAGCACCCTTCTACTTCAGGTACTTCATTGCTGCGGAGCTGGAGAGCATGGGACCAAGAGGCGGCTTGTGATGTTGTGGAGAATTTTATCTGTTTTCTATTATACTTTGGTATAGTATTGTATTCCACAATTGTTCCTTGTTTTTTTACTTTCCTAGGCATATGTGTCATGCATCATATATATATATATCTGTGTGTGTGTGTGTCGCAGTTTACCTATTGCATGTTTTACTGCTTCTTCTATTACTATCTATTTTACTTCTAATATGTTACTATGCCAATGAGGGAATAGTTTCCTCACTATCAGAACCAAGGACCTTGCTACTAGTCAGTAGCCTCTACCGTTCAGGTAAATGATCTTGGGGCCATGTGACCAACTTGGTACGGGGCACCTCTGGGTGGCTCCTGAAATTGGGACGTTACACTACCTCACCATGATTTCATTATTATGGTTTTTTCCTTGCATCAAAGTACGTGGTCAAATAGATCACATTGAAAATAATCTCAAGTTTGGATACCAATACACATGTCCATAGATAATAATTTCCAATGACACCTGAAACATGTGGTGTTCTTATTGGCGGGTCTAAACTGATGATCTCCACTACAAGAGATCACCATGTGAGAACTTCAACAGAAGAAGTTTCAATGATTATTGGTCCCCAACACCTGATAGTCAGACATCAACTATGTCCCTTCAGTATGAATTATCTAGACCATAGAAAATATGTTTTAGATTAATTTAATTGTATCTTGAGGATCTCATTATAGCTTGGGATCTTCTATAAACTTTTGATATGAAAAATAATCTATAAACATTACCATTTAAATAGTGGACATGGAAATTTATACATGATAATGGTAAAATTACATCTTGTATATCTAACTGTATACAAGAAATGGAAATTTAAAAGTACTGTACAGTTGGATCTAGGGAACCCACTAATACAATAATAACTTGGTTCCCTAGACCTAACTCATGTATGTACATTGATTACTATTACATGAATACAGTTTGATATATACATTTATTTTTATAATTATCATAGTAACATCTCTTTTTATTTTGATATATGTATGATAATTTCTCTATATTAGTCACTGTATCAAAAGTATATGGTAGTTCTTATCTATAATGATAAACTTGTGATAATATAACAGTAATCTTAAATATTTGTCCTAAATTCTAGATGTATCAAACCAAAGGGACACATATGATATATAAAAATTAGATTATAGGGGCTCATAATAATTTATCCTTCTTCTAATGAAGTTTTGACTTGGTGATCTCAATTTATGGATATCATGAGGAATAACCTACCAATAGTAACACAACATTTTTCATGCGTCATTGGTTGTCCTGATTTAAGATATTTTGTACTGTCCTCTTGACTTGAGATCATTATTAATGTGTACCATTTTATTTCATACTTTGATGCATGAGGAAAAATATGTTATTTATTTTGTGGTGAGGTAGCTTTTGTTGGTTGTGTCATTGGTAGTATGGAATTGATTGAATGATCAAGATGGGATTTTTCACCTATAAAAGGAAGAGATATATTGGGCCTAGATGGCCAATATGGTAGTACCTCTACTAAATTCATGGACATGGTTAGAGAATGTATGTTCTTCCAGTATGGTCAATAATTAATAAAGCATAAAAGGATGATAACATAAAGTGTGGGTCCTTCTTTATGAGATATTGTGAGATAAAGATATTATATTACACAATTTGTGTTTATGGGATAGATTGTTATTTGTATAACTGCACAATATATCATTATGGGACATGATGTGTTTCTAGATACTAATCTTGGTCTTTTGGTATGAGTCACTACTGTTCAAATAAAGTTATAGATAGTGGAACAGTAAGAATATTCAAATGCTTTTCCAATTCTAGTGAAATTTAATTTTGGACATGGTGGGCCCCATGTTGGTGGTTGGGATATGTTTGAGTTTGAGCAATCTCTAAAAAAAAATAAATTCACTAATATTAATTTTTAGAGAAATGTGAAGTGATTTTATTTTATTAGTGTATTCAAAAGTGTTAATTGGATATTAAATAGAATATTTTATGATTAAATATTTTTCATTCAAGGTTTGTTAAATAATTTTGGAAGAGACGAATAAAGTTAATGGATCTTATTTTATCCCATAACAAAATTTAGATATTTGATATAAGTGACAAATATTTATGATGTTTATGACACGTTCACTATAACACCCTAAGATTTTATGAAAAATATTCTTTTAATTTCATTAATGTCTTGTGTTATATGATACACCAAGATTGCCTTGCGCTTTACGCAACACCGTATTAGCTTGCAGTATACGCAACACTATTCTTGGATCATGTTACACACAATTTTGATAATAGTTATTCTACGAAACATTGATTATATATATATATATATTCAATGTATAAATGAAATATGGTTGGATTATGTTATACGAAACAATGAAGGATTCTTGCACAACACGCATCCCTGACTTGGCTTGCATTACACGCAATCGCGACCTTCCTCGATACCGTGTGTTGTACGCAATACCGGGTTTTACCAAACAATGATATATTATTATAATATTATTATGAACCAGCCGTTATGAATAGTATTAACTAAATTTTTAATTTTATAACATTATTATTCATCATACACATTTTCTAGAACATGGTATAAGAACAAAATAAATTTTTCAGGTAAAATAAGTATTTTTCAAAAAATGCAGTTTTGCCGCCTTTTGATAGCACACCCACTTTAAATATAGTTTTTGACATGTTTATAAGTTCAATTTGAAAAAATAAAATTCTTCTTTGGAATCAAGAAATAAAAATTTACTTTGGATAAATTTTTCATATTATTCTGGTAGCTTTCATATTTTGATGAATAGTAAAAACACGCTATATTTTAATTAAAAACAACTTTTTTCATCGTAATAATTTATATGGTTAAATTATAATATTGAATGGTTTTAAAGTATAAATAGAATATATTTTTACCATTTATTATAATTTATGTCATTATCATTGATTTTACATTAAATTCGTAGGTTAAATCAATTCAATCTTTTGCAATGTTTTAAAGAAAAACCAATTTTCTTTCGACAACGGGATTAATTTTAATTTAATTTCTACAAATTTTTTGTATTGAATTTGGAAAAATTGATTCCATATTTGGAATCTGTGGGTTCAAATTATGTTAATAAGATACTTTTTATTTTTGGGAATTATGAATAGTAACTACGGTAAATTTTATTTAACATAGTTAAAGGTAAATCGGTTAATTAAGGGTAAATATAATATTATAAAATTACTCTAAAACATTCCAAAATTCTATTGGATGGCTAAAAGTAGACCCATATAACCTAAGTGTCAGATTAGATTCATTTTATGGACTTTTGACCATGAAAATAATTTAATTATTATTAAAACCAAAGAAAGTGACAACATGTCGCTCTCTTAAATCTTATAAGTATAATAATTTTAATTTAGTGATAAACATCATAAAACTTCGAACATGAATAGTCTCCAGAAATCTAATACAATTATCTACATCATGATAATTTATTTATAATTTTTAGGGATTAAATAATTGTCATTAATGGTGATACATTAATGATACAGAAATTATTTATTAAGTGGAAAATAAGTAATATAGTTTTTATTGAAATAATAATACCCATTAAAAGGCCCAAAAACCTGACCAAAACTTATTTTAAGTGTATATATACACCTTAAACATCCAATTACCTAATATATAACCGTTTGGAGCCTTATAAAAGTGATTATGACACTTATATTATTTTATTTTCAATGATGCCAAAGTTGTCACCTTCATAATTTAATAAATATAAAAATTTAAATATTATGATTTTAAGATGATAAATTCTAGTAAAAGTATTATTGTGAACTTTAATAGATTTATCTTCATCATAGGATTTTAGTTTTAATTTTTATTCAACAAATCAGTATATTAAATAATTATACAAAAATGTTGTAGTAATTATTTTATTAAGAGATAAATAAAATAAATGGTTTTAAAAATAATAAAATAAATATTATATGAACTATTTAATGTGATCCACTAATTTTATAGATGCATATGACCTTTTATGAATCTATTAAAGCTTTTATTTTAAACATATTTTCTGTATATATTTTATTAAAATTCAAATAAATGAATAGTGTCAAAATTGACACTATTGTTATTTTATAAAAATAACATATTATAAAATTGTTTAAAAATCACAAAAATATTTAAAAATTATAAATTTAAATTTATATGAACTATAATGTTATAAAGTAAAAAATTATAGAAAATTCACAACAAATAAGTAATTATTTGTTATAATTTAAAATTTAGAATTTTATTACCACAAATAAACTTAAATAGATTAAATAAGGATAAATCAAAATGATAAGGTTTAAAATAAGATCCAAACATGTCTAAATTTGATTGGTTGATGATATTAAAACCATATTGCATCTAATATTTGAATATGAGTCGTTTTGGAGGTTTTTAAGTGGGGTTAGATTTATTATAAATTAATATTTTTAAGAATTCCAAAGGTGCCCCTCTCCTCCCTTATAAAAGGGCACCTCCTCCCTCTCATCCACCCACCACATTGAGACTTCAAGCTCGGAAAACCCCTGGAAAATTCTCTTCTCCGCTTCCCTAGAAACATCCTAGAGGTTTTGGTCTTCCTCAAAGACCAATTTTAGTGCCCTAAAAGGAGATCTCAAAGAGGCGCTTCAAAGAAGAGGTAATGTTAGTTACCGATTCTTACAACTTTATTTCTTCTTCCACTTATTCTTCTTAGGTTGTTTCATTATGAAGTAATAACATCAGTATCACTCGTATAATTATATGTTATTATAAGTATGAAACAACCCTATTTCACCATCTATCCATCCTACGGAAAACGAAATCACCGCGCGTGCGTACGTACGGAATACCGTCTCCACGCCGTGGTGTAATCTATTTTCCACCACCACCTTACTTGGATGGGTATAATGGTGTAAATAATGACTATATATGACTATTGTAAAGTTATATTGATTCTGAAATAGTATACATACACTCCAATACAATTCAACGATCATGGGAACAATATCATCGCTCGTGCGTACGTACGGAATACCGTCTCCACGACGCGATGAGATTCATTCTCAATGATTAACCATTCATAAATGATTATAAAGTATATATAATAAGTAATCATGAAATATATTACATAATAATGATTCTGAATTTATGTATATATATATATATGTATGTATGTCATCAAATTAATTCCATTCAATTCAATGAGGAAACAAAAAACAACGTTCATGCGTACGTACGACCTACCGTCTCCATGAACGGTGTATTTAATTCCATTTATCGATCTATTTTATATATGAATATTCTGAATATATATTATATATAAATAATGTTTTATATTCTGGAATTAAGTAATCATGATCTAAGTAATCATATGAATAATTACAGGTCAAAACACGGACGACGAATGAAACGATTTTACCCAAAACGCTCTTTAATATGGAATTTACAAAAGAATGGGTAATATAAAGTCATAAGTGAACCATATATGATATCATAACAATGAATATGATTCTGTAATAAGTCAAATGACATTATTTAAATCATTATACAGGAGGTTCGGATACGTACGAAGCATATCGTACCTAAGGTAAGGGATAATTGTGCAAATCTCATTTTTATCCGAGATTGCTTATTCGTAAGTATTTACTGGGGTTATTGCTATCATCCTTGTCCATGTTTTATAAAAGTTTATTCATGTATGTTTAAAGTCCTTTTTACCCATTTTTTACTTTTACTACATGGTATGTAAGGAATCTTTCTTTTGTTTACGTTACGAGGTACTTTTTTGACTTTTCCGGCAAAAATACGAGAAGAATTTTTTTTTTAACGTATACGGCACGAATGGATTTTTATGGTTTTATAAAGACTTATTTTCATGAATCTTACTCCAAAATATTTCATGACTATTTTCAACAAAAACCTTTTCTTCTAAAATTTCATGACATTTTGTGAAAATAAAATGATTTTGAAGAAAAAAGGATATTTTCCTCAAGAATTTATTTCAAGTGTTTTATCAAAACCATTTTTCATCTAAGATGACATTATTTCATATGTGTATGTTTCAAGTATATGGTATCTATGATTTACATGGTTTCACTTATCTTATTATGAAATGATATCCATTTCTTTTATATGGATTATGTGATGATGGGATGATGTTTATGTAACCCATTTTATTTATTGGGTTTTCATGAATGGTGTATGTTTATTTTGTGGCACAAGTAAGAATGATTTCATTATGAGATGGGTGGGACCTATATCTACCTCCAATTAATTGGGTAAAGATTTATATCTCATGAGATAGACATGGCTGGAATGGCAAGTTAAACCAGTTCAGTAATACAGGACTGGAACGAGGAGTAAACTCGATTCAGAAAGGGACTTTGTCCACTAAGATGGTCTTGGAAGCAATGTCATGGCCACTATGGAAATCATATCATGTGATTAATGGTTTCCAAAATTACATGTTTTATTCCCATGCTATTTTATCATTATTAATGTTTCTTTATGATCTATGCCTTACGTACTTCCATGTTTTATGTCATTGCTCAAGCTTTTGATGTTTAAACATTATGTTCATGTTTTTAAGTTCAAATGTATATAGTATGTTTTATTTTATCCATGCTTACCCTTACTGAGCATTTGAGCTCACCCTTTTTATGTTTTATTTTCCCCAGGATATAAAGAAAGGTTTTAGGTAAGAAAAAAAACAGGAAGATCTTTATGGGAGATATTGAAGATCTTTCACCATGATTAGAAGATTTTATTCCGAGTTTCCAAAGACACTAAACTATTACGGTCCTTGTGTGTCTATTTTTGTTATGTATTAAGTATTCTGAAAAAGTAATGTAATGTCCATGTACGTCAAGCTTTGGGTCTCTATAGTTGGTATCAGAGGAAAGGTTTAGTCAACCTTTAGAAACTAAGATAAGAAAAAGTTACTGAGATCCCTAGAGATATTTCTAAGGTATGTCTAGGGATATCCCTAAGGATAAGTATACATATAGGATATAGTCCAAGAACTACGGTAACGATCATAGAATTTAACCTAAGATGTTAGATATTGAGGATACTCCCCCTTTACTATGTTGGTTTCCCTAGCATGATTTTTGCCTCTCACACTATTCTTTTTGGGTTTTAGAAAATGGCTAGAAACAGAAAGATTCACGATAATGGAGGATATTACAGACAATGGAATGATATTCTTCATGAGAAACCCAATGAAACGACATCTGGAAGTCCAAACATCGTTATTATGCCTAATCAGCAATCTCATAATATGATCAATAATCTCAACTTTGGTAAGTTTCCTGACTCAGATAATAAGAGAAAGATGGAGTTTCATGATTATCATATAGGAAAGAAAGTTCAATTTCCCTCATGTAAATCATGTGGGAAGAGGAATCAGGGAGATTGTTTCAAAGGAACTAGAAGATGCTTTGGGTGTGGAAAAGAAGGACACAAATCCAGTAAGTGCAAAGTAAAATGTTCAGTTAACACCATGGACATGGATAATGGTATTGCTACGACATCAACAATGGTTAAATGTTTTAAATGTGGAATGTACGGGCATTATGCAAACCAATACCCTAAGGGAAAGTCTCACGAAGAGAATCAGTATGGTCGTATGGGTAGTATTTATGGTGATAATGATGAAGAGACTACAAATGATATGTGAGATGAAATAATTGTTGAAGCTCGGTCAATGGTTTAAGAATGTAGTGGAATGATTACATGTTTATCATGTGTAATGTTGTATAAGTAATCTCATGGTACTATGGAATAAAGAGACATATAAGGATTGTTACACTGTTGTCTTTCCTTGAGTTTTGAAAGTGTATGATTAATGGTACCTGTGTCCATAAAAGGTTATTCAGATATTTTTGGAATGTAGATGATATGTGCATAATGAAGGGATAAGGAGAAAATTAAATGTTTGATAGTATTCATGAGCTCATGACTGATATAAGGAAATAGTTATATCATGGTTTGAGTATATAGAATTTTGGGTTTTTGGTATGTGGAATGAGTTAACTTTTGACATCACTCATGTTTTTACTAAGATTCAATGGGTATTAATTTTTCAAGAGAATACATGATTAAGGCCTTAAAATATTTGGAATGTGACCAATAAGACATATCTTATGATATATGGGGATCAATGATGGTATTAACATGCTTGTTATATGAAATCTCTGGTAATCGTTTTCACTATATTATGAGAGTGGACTGTAGTATTATGGATAAGCCTAAAGATTGGAATGGATTATGTTGGACATAAGTTAGTATTGTTTAAGGATAGAAGTTTTTTTGATATTATTGATGGGATGTTATAGTAATGTAGTTTTAGAAAAAAGGACAACTTGGAGGATGGGTGACATCCCATCGTGTCGGACAAGGCTATGGGAATTGAACCCACAACCTAAGTGTGACTGGACTTTATCACCTACCACTGGCCTACAAGAAGTCCCTGCTTAGTAGAAACTATTTTTATTATATTAAGCAGTATAATATAAGAAGTATAAGTCCATTTTAGGAACCATATATGATTAATCTAACTATAGATGGACTTATGTATTTTTTGATAACTTTTCTAACCTTTTGTTTGAGACAGATGGAATGACCCATCATTCTATCACATGATCTGCTAACACATCACGAATGACAAATTCAACTTCATTTCTTTAAGAGATGAATTGGAAATTGTCCAAAGAACGACCAATGGTGAGACTATACCAAAATCACGAAAGTATTTATTCTAATTCCAATTTCATCAACTTTAGGGAAATGATCTTGAAAACCAAAAATGTTTTCCTAGTTACCTTATATCCGATGAATCATATGGTACCTTAGATCATCACAAATCAATAGCTTTGTGATTGTTGGATTTTTCATAGCCATGTTCTCTACCACTCTCCATCAGAACTTCATGGTTAGATTTTTCTTCCATGTCCATATTTTCACCTATGTTCTCTTATGTCAAAACCCAGTGATGAGTTAATTTGGGTAACCGTTACATTTCATACATTATTTTTTAAAGCCATTTTTTGGTATTCCTTTTTACGATGTGGGTTTCTATTAAACAAACATTCGAGTAGTAAACCATTTATAACCCCGACGAATTTCGAGGGCGAAATTCATTTTAAGGGGGGGTAGAATGTAACACCCCGAGATTTTATGAAAAATATTATTTTAATTTCATTAATGTCTTGTGTTGTATGCTACACCAAAATTACCTTGCACTTTACGCAACACTGTATTAGCTTGCAGTATACGCAACACTATTCTTGGATCGTGTTACACATAATTTTGATAATAGTTATTCTACGCAACATTGAGTATATATATATATATATATATATATTCAATGTATAAATGAAATATGGTTGAATTCTATTATATGAAACAACAAAGGATTCTTGCACAACATGCAACCCTGACTTGGCTTGCATTACACGCAATCACGACCTTCCTCGATAGCGTGTGTTGTACGCAATACCTGGTTTTACTAAACAACGATATATTCTTATAATATTATTATGAACTAGCCGTTATGAATAGTATTAAATAAATTTTGAATTTTATAACATTATTATTCATCTTACACATTTTCTAGAACATGGTATAAGAACAAAATAAATTTTTTGGGTAAAATAAGTATTTTTCAAAGAATGCAGTTTTGCCGCCTTTTGAAAGCGCACCCACTTTAAATATAGTTTTTGACATGTTTATAAGTTCAATTTGAAAAAATAAAATTCTTCTTTAGAATCAATAAATAAAAATTTACTTTGGAAAAAATTTTCATATTATTCTGGTAACTTTCATATTTTAATGAATTGAAAAAACACGCTATATTTTAATTAAAAACAACTTTTTTCATCGCAATAATTTATATGGTTAAATTATAATATTGAATCATTTTAAAGTATAAATAGAATATATTTTTACATTTATTATAATTTATGTCATTATCATTGATTTTACATTAAATTTGTAGGTTAAATCAATTCATTCTTTTGCAATGTTTTAAAGAAAAACCCGTTTTCTTTCGACGACGGGATTAATTTTAATTTAATTTCTACAACTTTTATGTATTGAATTTGGAAAAATTGATTCCATATTTGGAATCAGTGGGTCCAAATTATGTTAATAAGCTACTTTTTATTTTTGGGAATTATGAATAGTAACTACGATAAATTTTATTTACCATAGTTAAAGGTAAATCGGGTAATTAAGGGTAAATATAATATTATAAACTTACCCTAACACATGAAAAAAATCTATTGGATGGATAAAAGTAGATACATATAACCTAAGGGTCATATTAGATTCATTTTATGGACTTTTGACCATGAAAATAATTTAATTATTATTAAAACCAAAGAAAGTGACAACATGTCACTCTCTTAAATCTTATAAGTATAATAATTTTAATTTACTGTTAAACATCATAAAACTTTGAACATGAATATTATCCAGAAAGCTAATAAACTTATCTACATCATGATAATTTATTTAGAATTTTTAGGGATTAAATAATTGTCATTAATGGTGATACATTAATGATACAGAAATTATTTATTAAGTGGAAAATAAGTAATATAGTTTTTATTGAAATATTAATACATATTAAAAGGCCCAAAAACCTGACCAAAACTTATTGGAAGTGTATATCAACACCTTAGTCATCCAATGACCTAAGATATAACCGTTTGGAGCCTTATAAAATTGATTATGACACTTATATTATATTATTTTAAATGATGCCAAAGTTGTCACCTTCATAATTTAATAAATATAACAATTTAAATATTGTGATTTTAAGATGATAAATTCGAGTAAAAGTATTATTGTTAACATTAATAGATTTATCTTCATCATTGGATTTTATTTTTAATTTTTATGCAAAAAATAAGTATATTAAATAATTATACAAAAATGTTGTAGTAATTATTTTATTAAGAGATAAACCAAATAAATGGTTTTACAAATAATAAAATAAATATTATATGAACTATTTAATGTGATCCACTAATTTTATTGGTATATATGACCTTTTATGAATCTATTAAAGCTTTTATTTCGAACATATATTCTGTATATATTTTATTTAAATTCAAATAATTGAATAGTGTCAAAATTGACACTATTGTTATTTTATAAAAATAACATATTATAAAATTGTTTAAAAATCACAAAAATATTTAAAAATTATAAATTTAAATTTATATGGTCTATAATGTTATAAAGTAAAAAAGTATGGAAAATTCACAACAAATAAGTAATTATTTGTTATAATTTAAAATTTAGAATTTTATTACTACAAATAAACTTAAATAGATTAAATAAGGATAAATCAAAATGATAAGGTTTAAAATAAGATCCAAACATGTCTAAATTTTATTGGTTGATGCGATTAAAACCCTATCTCATATAATCTTAGAATATGAGTCGTTTTGGGGTTTTTAAGTGGGTTTATATTTATTATAAATTAATATTTTTAAGAATTCCAAATGTGCCCCTCCCCTCCCTTATAAAAGGGCACCTCCTCCCTATCTTACACACACCACTTTGAGCCTTCAAGCTCGGACAACCCCTGCAAAATTCTTTTCTCCACTTCCCTAAAAACATCCTAGAGGTTCTTTTCTTCCTCAAAGACCAATTTTAGTGCCCTAAAAGGAGATCTCAAAGAGGCGCTTCAAAGAAGAGGTAATTCCATTACCGATTCTTTCAGCTTTATTTATTCTTCCACTTCTTCTTATTAGGTTGTTTAATTATGAAGTAATAACATCAGTATCACTCATATACTGATATGTTATTATAAGTATGAAACAACCCTATTTCACCATCTATCCATCCTACGGAAAACAAAATCACCGCGCGTGCGTACGTACGGAATACCATCTCCAGGCCGTGGTGTAATCTATTTTCCACCACCACCTTACTTGGATGGGTATAATGGTGTAAATAATGAATATATATGACTATAGTAAAGTGATATTTATTCTGAAATAGTATACATACACTCCAATACAATTCAACGATAATGGGAATGATATCATCGTTCGTGCGTACGTACGGAATACCGTCTCCACAACACGATGAGATTTATTCTCAGTGATTAACCATTCATAAATGATTATAAAGTATATATAATAAGTAATTATGAAATATATGACATAATAATGATACTGGATTTATATATATATATATATATATGTATATGTATGTCATCCAATTAATTTCATTCAATTCAATGAGGAAACGAAAACAATGTTCATGCGTACGTACGACATATCGTCTCCATGAACGGTGTATTTCTTTCCATTTATCGATCTATTATATATATGCATATTCTGAATATATATTATATATAAATCATTTTTTATATTCTGCAATTATGTAATCATGATCTAAGTAATCATATGAATAATTACAAGTCAAAACACGGACGACAAATGAAACGATTTTACCCAAAATGCTCTTTAACATGGAATTTACAAAATAACGGGTAATATAAAGTCATAAGTGTACCATATATGATATCATAAAAATTAATACAATTTTGTAATAAGTCAAATGACATTACTGAAATCATTATATAGGAGGTTCGGATACGTACGAAGCATATCGGACCTATAGTAAGGGATAATTGTGCAAATCTCATTTTTATCCGAGATTACTTATTCGTAAGTATTTACTGGGGTTATTATTATCATCCTTGTCCATGTTTTATAAAAGTTTATTCATGTATGTTTAAAGTCCTTTTTACCCATTTTTTACTTTTACTACATGGTATGTAAGGAATCTTTCTTTTGTTTACGTTACAAGGTACTTTTTTGACTTTTCCGGCAAAAGTACGAGAAGAATGTTTTTTTAACATATACGGCACGAATGGATTTTTACTGTTTTATAAAGACTTATTTTCATGAAGCTTACTCAAAAATATTTCATGACTATTTTCAACAAAAACCTTTTCTTATAAAATTTCATGACATTTTGTGAAAAGAAAATGATTTTGAAGAAAAAAGGATATTTTTCTCAAGAATTCATTTTGAGTGTTTTATCGAAACCATTTTTCATCTAAGATAACATTATTTCATATGTGTATATTTCAAGTATAATTTCTATATGATTTACATGGTTTCACTTATATTATTATGAATTGATATCCATTTCTTTTATATGGATTATATGATAATGGGATGATGTTTATGAAACCCATTTTATTTATTGGGTTTTTATGAATGATGTATGTTTATTTTGTGGCACAAGTAAGAATGATTTAATTATGAGATGGGTGGGACCTATTTCTCCCTCCAATGCATTGGGTAAAGATTTATATCTCATGATATAGACATGGTTGGAACGGAAAGCTAAACCGGTTCAGTAATACAGGACTGGAATGAGGAGTAAACTCGATTCAGAAAGGGACTTTGTCCACTAAGATGGTCTTGGCAACAATGTCTTGGCTACTATGGAAATAATATCATGTGCTTAATAGTTTCCACAATTACATGTTTTATTCCCATTCTATTTTATCATTATTAATGTTTCTTTATGATCTATTCCTTACGTACTTACATGTTTTATGTCATTGCCCAAGATTTCGATGTTTAAACATTATGTTCATGTTTTTAAGTTAAAATGTATATAGTATGTTTTATTTTATCCATGCTTACCCTTAATGAGCATTTGAGCTCACCCTATTTATGTTTTCTTTTCCCCAGTATATAAAGAAAGGTTTTAGGTAAGAAAAAAAGGGGAAGATCTTTATGGGAGATGTTGAAGATCTTTCACCATGATTAGAAGATTTTATTCCGAGTTTCCAAAGACAATAAACTATTACGGTCCTTGTGTGTCTATTTTTGTTATGTATTAAGTATTCCGCAAAAGTAATGTAATGTCCATGTACATAAAGTTTTGGGTCTCTACATTCACTACATCAGACACAATGAATATGGTTCAATTTAAATGTATTCATTTATTAAAGGGACAAAGTGAATTTTTTTATAAATGAAACTCACCTATTTAAATAAATTAAATCCAATATTCATGATAACTATTTTCTATGATTTTTTAGATCCCCTATCTATAATCATATGATCTATGCATGTGATATGTGCAACCCACCTATATATCCCCACACATGGTGTGTGGGCACCACTGTTCACAAATCCATGCCCATCATTCATGTTACTTCGTGACCTAGAAACCTATTTGGGGGTAATTTTGAATCCCATGAGTCATGAAAAATTATCAAAAAAATAATATTTAATTTAAAATTATTTGTAAGTTAATAAAAAATTAGTGATGTGCAACTTAATAAATGCTAATTAAAATTAGATTAATTTGTTTTAGTTCATAATTAATCCCTTTGAGTAAAATAAAATTTATATTTTATTTTATTTTTTAAATTTATAGTTTGTTGACTGATCATGAGTGGATGAATCCAATGTATTCCTAATATTTTTATTTATTTATTAAAATATTTAGATTCATGTATTTTTTTAATAGTTAAATAATAAATGACAGTATGTGCATTGTCTTTCCCTATTATTGTATGTATAAGGTATTCTGGGCCTAAGAATGACTGTATTCAGGTGTATTTAACATTTCCAATACCCCCATCAACTACGTGTGAGTATTTATGTACATTGATGAAGATGAAATAAAACATAGACTGTGCTAAGACATGGAGAAGTTCCAGATGAGTGTTAATGCATTGGATGAGGTGATCATTGTAAATCAAGTGAGACACAACTTAATGAGTCACCCCTATGGTCATAGTTGATTCATTATCCACTCAATAAATCAACTAGTAATAAATTCTAATGATCAAACATGTTTTTTATTTATTTATGCATGGATTATTATTATTTTTTGAATTTGTATTTTATGTGAATCCATTGAATAATAAACAATCCTACATAGATAAAGAATTATTACATGGTGAATATTTTCTATTATGTATGGTTAAGTTGTGAGTGTGATAACATATAACAATAAAGTTAAATATAAAATTATTTTATTCACTGATAATAATTAAAATTCCTCAAATAAATATTATTTTCAATGCCTTACATCACTTGATTTGGAATGAAATTGTATGTTTGAGGTTATATTCAACCCTAGTTGAGGGTGTCTATTAATATTGATGGATTCTTATGAAGGTGAAGAGTTTACTTGAAAATTTTTGACAACAAATAAGTAGTCATGGACAGGTTTTTTAGTCATTAGAGTCAATGTGTTCAGTAAATCAATGTTATGATTTCTAGAAGTTGGGGCTTCACTCGATAGATCAAGGAGACACAAGTTAATGTTGTTGGCTAGCCAAAATACTACCTTGAAACTCTTTTATTAGTGGATTATCCATAGATTGAACTATAAGGAGAGGTTTTGAGGATCCTTTCCAATAGAATACTAAATTGAATGAGTTTTGTGAATCCATTAGTTGAGGTATATTAGGATTTGATAGAATAGTGGGACAAATTTAAATATTAATTAATTGGAAATTTATATTGATAATCGAGATAAAATATTAATCCTATAAAGTTTATTTATTTTAGATAAAAAAGAAAATCACAACCTCTAGTTCAATATCATTGTGATCAATATTGGATAAATTTAATATCCTAATTGGATATAATTTCTAGGAGTGGTACATGCACTTATTCATAGTATTATTCCAAGAGAGGAATCTTTATGTTCTTGAATCCCAACTTCCTGATGAGTCCCCTATAGAAGAAAGAAAGTTAGATAAAAATAATTATAATAAGAATATGAAGGATTTGAAAGATTACCAATTCATTGTGATGATATCAATGTCTAGGGAGATGTAGAAATTGCTCAAGGAAAATTATTCTTAAAAAATATTGTATCATATCTAAGATAATTATAAGAAGAGAGACTTGAAAGAATGATATGATATATCAAGTGAACTATTTATGTAATGGCTAAAACAATGGAATAAAGTAGGACCTCATAGACTCAAAATAATTAGGTACATTATAAGGCTATAGTCACATAGATTGACATTAAACCAAGGAATTATAAAACAGTCATATTAGTAACTCTTTACTACCCACATACTCAATTTTCATCATTAATTACAATGTGAATAACATAAATATGTTTCTCCAAAATCTATTGGATTTATTTATCCAATAAGATAAGTATGTTAATCACTCAAGTTATTATGTCCATATGGTGAAAAAAAGAGGAAGGGAAAGGATAAGGTGTCAAAGGAAAAGTCTAAACCAAAGACACTGATGCACCACCCTTCCTAGAATAAAAATGATACAGAGGGAGGGGAAAGATTAAGAGGTATTCTACCTTTAATGTTGTAAGATGGGACTCTTGAAGAATAATTGATTGATTAGAAAGAGGAATCAATTCATTTCTTCTGATTTATGTATATTTCTCATTTAATGAAATATGTATATATTTGCATGTTTGGAATTTATGTGAAATGTGGATCACCAATTCTTATTTATTTATAGAAACAAATATATTATAGATGATTCTAAAGGGTGAGGTTGATCTCTAGGAAGAAAATTGTGAAAGACTGGTAGCATTTTTTAAATGGATATTATCATCTTAATTTTCCTAGTGGTGTGGTTCCTATCTTAAAAACATTTTATTATGAACCTTATTTTACCATAAAAATAATATTAGTGTTATTATAGAAACCATATGATTTTATTTTAATTTTTAAAATAAATGTTGTTGATTTTATACAGATAATGTATGTTATTTTATAACGCATATTAAAAATGGGTTTTATAAACATTAAAATGATTAATCAGACTTTGTAATCATTGAAAAATATAGTGATAATGACTAATATCCTACCTTTTAGTGGAACTTTAGTATTCTTCATGTAAGTGAGGAGTGTTTACAAAAATCACATCAAATAAAGTGTTGATACTTTGTTGAGTTAAAATCCTTTGATGTATGTCATGATTGTTAACAAGAGAAAATGAATAAATCACATTTACCTAGGAAGGGTGTAATAGATTTAGAACTACTAGAATTGATTCATACTGGTGTATATAGTTTATTACCAATAGATGAAAGGGGTGGATTTTCCTACCTCATTATTTTTACTTATTTCTTTAGTATATATGGTTATACCTACATAATGAGGTATGAGTCAAATTCCATTAATATGTTTAAGGAATAGTATAATGAAATAGAAAATTATTTTGGTTTGAAGATAAAGAATATATGTTCAAAACGAGTTGGAGAATATCTAAACCATGATTTCATAGATCACCTGATGGAGTGTAAGATATTCTCCCAACCCACTCATCCATATACACATTTATGAAATGTTTTATGTGAAAGGAGTAATCATACATTTTTTGACATTTTATGATCAATGATGAGTTATGAAACTCTACCATTATCTTTTTGGGGATGTATACTACAGAAAATAGTGTATGCATTGAACTATTACCAACTAAGGTTGTGTATTGGATTCTATATGAATTATAGTATGGAAATAAAAATTCTTTTTCATATATATATGTGTGTGGGAATGTGAGGTATTTTCAAGATAGTACCCAATGAAAAATTGGCATCCCAAATCATAAACTGCATCTATGTAGTTTATCATAAGAAAAAAAGGGATATTACCTATATAACCAATAACACCCTGAGATTTAGTGAATATTTGTTTTCAAATTAATTTAACTTTTTGATATTTTTCATTTGAAACCACACTAAATATAGCTTGTTTTATATGAAATCACAAAATTATTCTTTCTTTGTATGCAACACCAATTTGAGCATGAGATATACGAAACACATAGTGTATCATTTAGTACATGTAACATTATGTTTGGATTTTTCTACACACAATAATGAGTCCCTTCGATAGCTTTTGTTACATTCAAGACCGAGTTTTACCAAACTACAATATACTATTGATACTATTATTAAAATATTATTTGATTAATCACTTATATATTTGAATGGATGTTACAAAAAATATTAACTAAAATTTTAAAATATGGTTTACAAAATTATATAAAATTAATCGTTTTATTATCAATTAGTTTAAGCGAATAATAAACTATTTGAAAATAAAACATTACTTTTCTAAGAAAACTATTTTTTTATGTACAGACAAAATTTTATATCAATAAATTAAAAAAACCAATTTTGATTAATTATTTGAATAAAAAATTTATATTATATATTCAATCAATATTTTTCATACTCATCCAATCGATTTTATAGGTATAAAAGAAGAATAAATCTAATTTTATGAATAAAACATTATATTCTTCTAAAAGGACATTTTACCACCTTTTAATGGTGAACCCATTTTAAATATAATTTTTGAAATTTTGATAATTTTTAAATTTAAAAATAAAATTCATTTTTTGAAGAGTAGTATGAAAATTTAATTTTGGTGGATTATTGGTAATTTTTTTAGAAGTTTCATTTTTTTGACGGATAGTTAAAAACTCTGAATCATAAATCAAAACTACTTTTTCATATAATTTATTTATATAGTTAGATTATATTTTAATTTATATTTAAACCATAATTATATAACTTATACATCAATTAATCCAATTAAATTAATTATAATTAATTTTACAATGAAATTGGATATAAAAACATTTCAAACATTTGGACCTTTTTGCTTTAAAAACTCGTTGTCTCATCCCATCTGTGGGGTTAACTCTAAATTAATTTCTTCCACCTATGTGATTTTAATTTTTAAAAATGGATTAAATATTTTTAATCAAAATAATTTATAATTTATAATAAATTAAACTTATTTTTTTACCAAAAATATTAGTGAAAGTAATTAAAATTAATTACATCGATTATGGTAAAAACAAGATTACTTAATGATTAAACTTTAATCATAAGGGACCAAATGACCTAGAAACATATAAAAAACCCATTAAATGGATATATTTCAGCCAATTAATCTATTATATCTAATTTTAAGAAATATTTTTGGCACATGACGTAAGGGAGACCTCTCAATAGGGTTTACTTTTTTATATTTACAAGAATGCCACTCTTCCTCCACTATAAAAGGGAACTCACCACCCTCACTTCATCACACATCTCAAGAAACTTTGGATCATCCAAACCCAAAAAATATTTCCCAAAAATATAAATTAATCATATAATCCTCCCTTTGGTATAATTTCATCCAAGTAATCCATTTGATGCAAACTAAGAGGAGTTACCGAAAGAAGAGGTTACATCCTTCCTCAAGTGCCTTTAATTTATTTTAATTTTCCACCACTCAAATATTAATATTAAATTCTTATATAATAATAAAATTATCCCAAATATGCTGATATTTGGTAATCCTAAGGTTAAGAACTACACTTACACACAGTTAAATCTAATGAGTAACAAACATATTGTTTGTGTGTACGGTGGATTACCGCCTTGCGAAATGATATTGTTCATTTTTCCTTAACCACCTCTCTTGGGTGTTAATTATGATGTAAACCCTATTTTTATGTGATATATATGATATTAATGATCTATTTATACTTATTTATTAACTATATAAACTTTTGGGCAAAAATCCCTCAAGGTAACATTGAAGCATTTTGGGGATGATTGTGTTTGTTGACAAAGAAGGTTTTCATGGTGAATTGTCAAGTTCCATAGATGTTTTTGAAAATAAATGTTGACAAAGAACTATGAAAAAGTTACAAATGATCTGGAGGTGGTAGAAAAAGAGCAGTACAAGGCGGTGCCGTTTTCCAGTTTTTGGGGTCCAAAATGTGGATTTTGGTGACCATCTTGAAAAGTGGATATCCTTGAAGATCTTATTAAAATATGGAAAAGGTATGAGTTTAGCGACGATAGGCTTTATGGATTCTATTTCATGAAGACCAGAAAAATGATGGCGGTGATTCTTTGCAATTATTTCAAGCTTCGCGAATGGCATAGGTTGAAGTGCATGGCAGCGGTGAAGGGATTTGTGAGGGAGCTTCGCGGTGAAGTCACGAAGGAATTGACCGGATGCTCTGTGATTACGACAAGCTCCGCGATCCAAAAATTTCTGTGGTGATTCGCGATATTGAGAGAATTTCGGCAGAAACATTGGAGCTTCACGATTTGAGATGACGTGGCATTGACTTCGCGCATAAGGTTCGAGCATTGGTGGAATTACCTATAAATAGGCCTCGACCCCCTCATGAGAAGTATAGAGAGTTTTCAAAGAAAACTATTTTCTCTCAGTTCGAAAATGTAGTTCGTGAAGTCAGTGTGCTTTGCAAAAGGAAGGAGCTTCACAATGGCTATTCTAGCTCCGCAAAAGTTGCATGCTCCATATTGGCTCAGTGAGATTCACAAGGGAAGTCGCTCTATGACTACTTGAGCTTCATGAGAGTTCTTCGTGATAGTGCTTCGTGAAAAGGCAGGAGCTTCGTGAAGGCTTGATTGAGCTTCGTGAAATTAGGAACCTTGCCTAGCTGGGTGATTTTCGAAGGTATTTCCAAAGGAATTGCCCAGTGTTCAAAAGCAAAGGGGTATTCATCAGTAGATGAAAGTTGGACTTTAATAAAGCATCTATCAATAGTTTATTATGCATGTATTCATGAAAATGAAGAGACCTACAGGTCTATAAACTGTGAAGGGATCCCTTCCAAGTGCAGTGAGCCAAGGAAGAGGAAGAAGGTAATCCTTTCTACTGGCAGTGAGTTAGTAAGAGAGAAATATGGAGTGATCCTTGGGAAAGTAGTGAGTTGACCCTAAACATTACAAAGGAAATGATCCTGGACATAGAAGTGATCTATCCTGGACATTATTTGTAGTGAGATTTTGTGGATTTGGTATAGAGCCACATCATCGTTGTATGCTCCTTGGATGTAGCCCAGTGAGGGTTAACCGAGTAAAAATATTTTTTTCTGCCTGGTTGCTTCCCTGCATTTCATCTAAAACATAACCATCAGATAAAGATAAAAATAAGTGATCAACATAAACACATAAGAGCCAATTAAGTGACCCTTATAATATAGAGGTCAAGATCCAGTGGGGAAAGAATAATTTTGAAATAGAATATCCATACCCTGATTTCCCCCCCCCCCCCAGGGTATCTAGGCCCCTTTTTTTAATAACATAAAACATACCTTCATGATTTCTATATTTTGTAAATATGCTAAATTTTTTTGTGGATGTGGGTGCTAATTCTTCCTCAAAGTGTTTTGATTTGTTCAAACTTTAAATGCAATTTATTATGGGTTTAGTAAAATTTTATGATATGTATGACATAATAATTATATTTTATTGATATTATATATATATGTATGTCTAAATATATATAATTTACATTCTTTCTTTCAATATGATAATAAAATGGAAACATAGTTCATGCGTACGTATGATCTACCATTTCCATGAACGATTTATTCCATTTCATATTTATACATTTTATATATTATTATAAATACATATACATTGAATACATATTATATTTATATAATTTTGTACATTCTTTAAATAATTAAATCATGATCTATGTATGGGTATCATGAATAATAATCCAAAACATATACCAAAAACAAAGCAGATATTACCCAAAACATAACATTAACATTGAGTTTTTTAAAAAAGTAATATAAAGTCATAACCAAATAATTTATTGTATTAGATATAATAATATGTTTTTTGAGTAGATTTATAATAAAATTATATTTATTATACATGAGGTTTGAACATGTGTGAAGAAATTGAAGACTTAAGGCAAGGGTTTTCTCATCTCACTTATTTTTCATGAGACACAAGCCATGATCACCGACCATTTTATTATATGTGGTGTGTATAATACCCATGGAATTATTCTATTATTATTATAATTAAATTTATGTGTATTTAAATATCCATTTTATGATATTTATTTTATAGGGTTTTACAGATTAAAAGTTACCAAAATAGTAGGATAGTTTTCTTTCAATTTTCCTTCTTAGAGGCACATGTTTTGTTATGCACCTAAATTTATTTACAAGATGTATATACTACCATTTTTTATATTATATAATGAATATACTTATTATAATGTTATTATAAGATAAAAATAATTTCATTTTTCTACATGTGGAGTTTGATTCAATGTTACTAAGTGGTAAGATTTAATTGCAACAATATCATCATTTATCGTGATTGTTTATGATTACGCTTCCATTTATGAAATATTATGATCAATATCTTAATAAAACTCATGAATTTTTATCTCCTCTTATTATTCATGATATCTTTAGGTATTGGTACCATTTTCCACTATTGGGTACTTTATATAATTAAGAAATATTTTTAAATAAAATCATATGTTATCTCTCTTTGGATAGAAATATATGTCTTTTGAAAACCATGTTTTATAAAAAGGTTTTCAAAAAAAAGTTTAAAAAGTATTTTAAATGTTTTCAAGATTTTTTTTTTAATTTTTTAAGGAAAAAAATTTCAATATTTTTTCAATCTTATTTTATAAGTTTTCAAGGAAAAGGGTTTTAAAAAGGTTATCAAGAATCTTTTAAAATTTTATAAGGACAATGGATTTAAAAATTTTATACAACTTGTTTTATGATTTTTCAAGGAATTGTTATTATATGTTTTTTCAATATTTAATTATAAATTTTCAAGGAAATTATTTTCATAATTTTTTCATGTTTCTTTTATAAGTATTGAAGGAAAAATGTTTTCAAAATGATTTTAGTCTTCTTTTATAAGGTTTCAAGGGAAAAGGTATTTGAAAATATTTCAAGTATCATTTATAAGTTTTTAATAAAAAATGTTTTCAAAATGTTTTATAGACTCATTTATAATTTTCATAATTTTTTTTAAAACAAAATATTTTTCAAAAGGATTTATGTTTAAAAAATTATTTTTAAATAAAAAAGGATATTTTCTTCAAAAAAAAATTAAAAGATATTTCAAAATTATTTTCCATCTAAGATGAAATCTGTTGGTGTTACTTATGAATTTTTGGGGATATTATCCAAGGGATTCATAATATTATTTCTCTAAATGGTTAATTTTTTTATGGAATAAGTTTTATGAAACCCATTTCTCTTCACAGGATATATTTTTATGAAACACATTTCTCTTTCATGGGTTATATGTTTATGAAACCCACTTCTCCTTCATGTGTTATATGTTTATAAAACCTATTTCTATATCATGGGTTATATTATTAATAAACCCACATAATTTAATGGGTTATTCTTTGCTAAAATGATTATGAAACCTATCTCATTTCTAGAGGTTATGATATGATTACATGTTTATGATATTCTTTTCATTTCATGGGTTATGATAAAATTAATATTTATGTTCTAGTAGAATACATATGTTTGATTTAATTGTGATATTGGGTGGGATCTATATATCCCTCTAATGAATTTGGTAAATATTTTTATCTCATGAGATATACATGGCAAGAATGGGGAGTGAACTCAGTTTAGTAATGGACTTTGTCTGCTAATATGGTCTTGGGAGTGAACCTTGACTACTAACATAGTCATAGAAGTGAACCATGAATACTAGGATGGTATGGTGAGTGAACACATACTACTAAGATGGCCTTGGTAGTGATTCCATGACTATTTTTAAATTTATTTATATGATTATGTGTCTACCACAAATTTTATATCTTATTCCTATGTTATGATTCCATGGATTATGCTCTAGATTCCCTTATGATTCATGTCTTGTGACCTTCCAATATTTATTCCATGACTCACATATTTGATCTTTGATATGTAAGGTATAATCTTAAAATGTTATTCTCATGTTCTCATACACTTATCCTCATGTTATGCTTATGTATCTCCTTTTTTTACCCTGATTTAGAATTTGAGCTCACACCTTTCTTATGTTTCCTTCCCGCATGTTATGCAGAATTATTTTATGTTGAAGTACTAAAGGGGAGATATTTTGGGAATAAATTAACTTATTTTACCGAGTTAGAGGATTTTTTCCAATGTTTCCAAAGAAACTGAACTATTACGTTCCATGGGTATTTATTTTTGGAATGTAATGAATGTTAATCTAAATTGGTGTTATATCCATTAATGTTAAGCTTGGGTTTCTCTAGTTAGTATCAATGGAACACATTATTCAGCCTTTGGAAACCAGGATGATAAAACTTTAGTGATACCCCTAGTGATATTTCTAATGAAATGTATAGTGATGTATTTAAGTATAATCCTAATGTGTCTTAGAAGGTGTTTAAATTTTGACATTATATAAGTGATTTTCTATAATTATGTGGTTTTCTATTATGACAAGTGATGATCACAATATGATTTATGGTTTTATTCGATGATGATAACTAGAAGGAACCGGGTTAACGCTGAATGTGATGGAAAATTTGTTGTGCATCAATCAAATGGGAAGAACACATGGGTGAAGGATGTTGTGATCATGCACAATCAATTTTCTCAGAACAAGATTAACAAAATGAACCTTAACCAACTCCCAGACTCACTAATGAAGATAAGAAATCGGTTTACTAAGAGTTTTGGTAATGGAGACCATATATTAAAGAATATTTGGTTTTATTTGTGTCAAGAATGTGGAAAGAATCATCTAAGCTAATGTATTACAGGAATAAGAAGATATTTTGGCTGGGGAACAGAAGGACACAAAGAAAGTAGTTGTAAAGGAAATATGAATAGTTTGGTTAACATAATGGTTTGGAATATTGGCCTCCATAAGGCATCATCAAAGGATAAATGCATTATGTGCGGAATGAATGTTCATTATGAAAATTGATGTACAAAGTGAAAATCTCATGAAGAGTATCATCATGGTGGTATGAGTAATGGTTATATTTCTGATGATGTTGAGACAACAAGTGAAATATAAAAGGAAAAAGGTATTATGTAATATTATGTGAATGGATTGTTCATTTCTTAAGGATGATGTGGAATAATTAATGTTTTTATGTATTTTATTTAATAATTATTTTAATAAAAAGTGTCTTGAAATAAAATGCTTTCAAGTTATCATAATTGTTTATGATATCAATGACCTTTTTCAAGCCTCTTTGGGTTATAGATTTGTGATTTTTAACTTTCTCCTAACCATGTTCTCTATCACTCTCCTTCAAAAATTGATTGTTATATTTCTATTCCAGGTCCATGGTTTCACTTTCCACCTATATTATTTCTTGTGGGAACCTTGTTATGAGTTACTTTGGGTAACCATCATGTTTCCAATGTTATCTTTTTAAAGGAAGTTTTAGTATTCATTTTTGCAATGTGGGTTTAAATAAAAGGAAATTTAAAGTATTAAAACTTTGATAACCCAAATGAATTTTGAAGATGAAATTTATTTTAATGGGGGTATAATGTAACACCCTTAGATTATGTGAAAAAAAATCAAAATAATTTAAACTTGTTGAAATTTTTAATTTCACGCCACACTGAATATAGATTTTTTTATATGAAAGCACCAAATTATTCTTGTATTTTAAACTACACCAATTTTATATTTATCTAAATGAAATAAATAGAGTAGATTTTAGTACATATTACAACCTTTTTGGATTTTGTTATACATAATTTCGAGTCCATTCAATAGATTGTACTACACTTAAGACCGAGTTTTATGAAACTACAAAATACTATTAATAATATTATTAAAATATTATTATAGTTATCACATAGCCGTTGGAAGGGATATTATGAATAATATTAAATAAATTGTGAAAATATGGTTTATAAAGTTATATAAAATGAATCTTTTGGTAATCAATTAGTATAATTGAATGAAACAATTATTTTAAAATAAAAAAAATTACTTTTCTAATAAAAGTATTTTTCTATGTAAAAACACAAATTTTTGTCAATAAATTAAAAAAACCAGTTTTGATTAATGTTTTCAATAAAATTTAAATATTATATATTCAATAAATATTTTTTATACTCATTTGATATATTTTATAGGTATAAAATAAGAATAAATCCAATTTTATGAATAAAAAAATGTATTTTATAAAAGAAAATTTTACCACCTTTTAATAGTGAACCCAATTAAAATATAATTTTTGAGACATTTTTAATTTTTATTTGAAAAAATAAAAATAATTTTTGGAATTAATATGAAAATTTTATTGTGGTGGTTTCTTGGTATTTTTGGAGAAGTTTCATTTTTTATTAATAGTGAAAAACACTGAATTTTAATTCAAAGCTATTTGATCATCTAATTTATTTATATTGTTAAATTATGGTTAAATTTGGTTTTAAAGTATAATTAAATTAATTAGATATCATGTAATCCAATTTTGGTTATTATAACCAACTTCAAACAGAAATTTGATATAAAAAACATTTCAAACGTTTTGACTTTTTCGCTTTAAAAACTCGTCATCTTATCCCATATGTGGGATTAAATTTAAATTAATGTCTTACACTTATGTGATTATAATTTAGAAAAATTAATTAAATATTTTAAATCAAAATAATTTATAATTTCTAAAATGTTCAACTTAGATTTTGATAAAAAAGAATGTTGAAAGTAATTCAAATTAATTATAGCGATTAAGGAAAAAATGAGATTACTTAATGGTTATACTTAAATCATAAGAGGTCAAATTACAAAGAAATATGTCCAAAATACATTTTATTGAAAGTTTTTGACCAATTACCTTATTTTATCAAATTTTAAATAGTATTGGAGGCACATGATGTAAGGGAGACCTCTCAATAGTGTTTACCTTTTTATATTTACAAAGAATGTCGATCCTCCTCCACTATAAAAGGGAACACAAAACCCTCACATACTCACACCTCTCAAAACACATTGGATCAACCAATAACTTATCAAATATCCTCCAAAAACCATAACATGATCCTATCATCCTTATTTTGGGAATAAATCCATCCAAGGAAGCCCTTTTGTGTAGACTAAGAGGAGTTACCCAGAGCAAAAGTAACATACTTCCTCAAGATAATTTTTTTTATTCTCCACACCACAAATATTATTATTACATGATTATATAATAACATTAGTATCATAAATATAATGATATGTTTTTATTCTAAGGTTTCTACCAACACTTACACACACTTCCATGCAATGGGTAACGAACATACCGTTCGTGTGTAAGGTGGACTACCACCTTGCAAAATGATGTTGTTCTTTTTTCCTTTACCACATCTAAGGGGTGATAATTTTGATGGAAACACTATTTTTATATGTTTTATATGATATTTTTTTGTATTTATACTTCTTTAATTATTATGTAAAACATTCCTTCATGTTTTCCATTTTGTGTGAATATGATAACATCCTTTGTGGACATGTGGACTACCGCCTCTTCAAAGAGATGTGATTCATTCACACATTACATGGTGTTAAGTAAAAATTCTTCTTTTTATTTTTATGTCTTTTGTTTTTGAAATTAAAAATCTCTTTATACTCGTTTCTCAAATAAAGGACTTACATGGAATAAAATTACTCAGTCTATCAAACTGACTCTGTCTATCATACTAACTTTGTCTATTATAATGAAACAGTCTATTGTACTGACTTTGCCTATCATACCGACTCAGTATATCGTACTAACTCTGTTTATCGTATTGACTCTATCTAACATACTGACTCAATCTATCATACTGACTCAGTCTATTGTACTGACTCAGTCTATCATATTGACTCAGTCTATTGTACTAACTCTGTTCATCGTATTGGCTATGTTCATCATACCCACATTATTCATCGTACTCACTTGGTATCATATGAATACATTGCATACACATGTTTTACTTTTATCACATGAATTATTTTATTAATTCATCAAAACACATGTTATCTATCAACATGAATCATGTTATCATTTTCATGTGCCTATTATTCTAACCAAAACGTTGTCAAAAATTTATTTATAAACTAATCAAAACTATGTCGTGTTTTCTATTTCAATATGACCGTTAAAATGCCAGGTGTCCAAGTCCCTCCGAGTGTTTTTGGAGAAATATGGTCGTTGAAGAAAATATGACCATTGGAACCCAAGGCTTATAAATAAGTGGTCATTTTAAACAAAGATAAGACTTTTATCAACTTCAGCTTCTTCCAAGTTCTAAAGAGATATTGTGTGACTTCTCTCTTGCTTCATACAAAATCTTTGAAATTAAAAAACATGAACGAAACATTATTAGTTTTTTTATTTCATTAAGTGATTTGTTTTCTTTGTGCGTCCGACCAAGAGATTACAATCGAGGGCTTCCGAGGATAGGAAGATGGTGCAACCAATCATCGTATAGAGGGATTTCAAGTATTTGAAAGACATAGGTGCCAATTACCTATAAAATTGAGGGCTTGTGGGGATAACAATATGGAAGTGTCGATCATCGTTTCGAGGGCTTAAATATGTTGGTGAGACACACCTATTATCCTAGGTGAAAGGATACCCTAATCTTTTGGATAAAATAATTGTAATACCTTTTAATTATTTCCTACTTATTATAATAGGAAGAGAATCATTTTATTTCTTCTTTCTATTTGCATTCTTTTTTAATTTTGTTAATTACATCTTACACTCTTTGTGTTGATTCTATATGCTATATGGTAGAATCATTTAAAACTTGTATTAATCTAATATTTGTGTTCAATCTGAATACAATTGCTTCATAACATGTGGTATCATATTACATTATTTGATTGATAGTCAATCCTATATTTTGTTTTCTTTATAAGAGGATTTGTGAATTTCTTTAGCTGTAGTAAACTAAAAACATTCTCTAAAGGTTTTAATAGTAATTTTTTAAATATAAAATTCACCCATATTGTATTTGTGCATTATCATATCCATTTAAATCAAAAAATTATTATCAAAGGAGGTCCAAAAATTTGTATATTCTATTTACATTGTTTTCTAAATACACTAACCCGAATTTGCGGAATAGAATTTTGTTTCTTTATGATGTAAGGCATGATGAATGTCGGTTCAATTGATAACCTCAACCCTACATGACTACCTAATTTTTATGGTAATTATTTTTATTATTAGAGAGATCAAATGAAAACAATTGTCATAAATACCAATGTAGATAACCTTGTAAATCTCACTGGTGAATATAAGATCCCAGATAAAGAAGTTAGAACTTTTACTACCCAAGAAAAAGTTGAATATCAACTAAACTAAAAAATATGCAATACTTTGTTCTGTTATATGACAAGTAACATTTATAGTAAAATATATTCATGTGAATCCACAAATAGTATATAGAAGAAATTTTATATTACACATTTTGGTACTTCCAAAGTTGTTGAAACAACAAGTGATATGCTAAGAGATGATTATCAAGCTTTTGAATTTCCTGATTGTGAACAATTAGTTAAGGTTCAACAAATATTTATGACAATAGTCAATAGTCATCAAGATATGGGAGATAAAAATTTAAAAGATGAATTTTATGTTGAGAAGATTATAGATATTATGTCAAATTAACGGGAATCCAAGAGGACTGTAGTGGATGAATCTTGAAAGATTACTAATCTTACTCTTTGTGATCTCCTTGGAACTATATTTATAAGGCCCCGGCCTTAAACCTTACTTAATATTTAATTAAATGAATAATTCACATTGAGGATATTTTCAGGTTTAGAGTTCTAGAGAATTAGGACATAACTGTTACATCTCAAAAGATTAAAAAGCAGACTAAGTTTCCATAAAATAAAAACTCTTAAAAAGAAACATGTCTAGTTCCATGTTTTAGATATCATGACTTTCCCTTGCTCCCATCCCTGACCCTATTCCACATTAATTCCTATGAAAAAAATTTCAAAAAAACTTGGGGTGAGCATAAAAAGCTCAATATGGGATACACAAAGATTGAAAACTGTTAGTTTTTCAAACATCAAGTAAACCATGTATACTTTATCAAAGTAATACCTTCACCTTAATGAAGTAGTAAAAACTATTTACTGAATAAAATATCATTACATACCCTTTTGTAACCAAAGGATTACCATAAAACCCATATAAAGAACACATAACATATAAAGTTAACTTGGGACATAAACATACTTAAGTGGAATAACCATACAGTTGACTTCCACACATATCACTTAATGGAATATCCATACAGCCAACTTCCATACATACTTAATGGAATAGCCATACGGACGACTTCCTTACCCAATACATTGGAGGTTATAACGTAAACACCCATCCTGGTATTCACAGCACCACCCGTCATATGGTTTATCACGTAACCACCCATCAAATGTCCAAGTACCATTTTAAAATCATAAGACATAAAACAAATATAATGGAAAGAAAACATTTCCACACATTGGTCAAAATATATCACTCAAATATATTGACATAAAAAATACATTATAAAAACCATTTTCAATACCAAAATACATAAAAGAGTATATGGTATTTATTTCATTTTTAAAACATCACGGCTTGTTGAGGAATCCAAAGACCAAATAATACTCGCGGCGACGGAAAAGGTCGGTGTCACCGCATACGTTAAAAGAAACATTCCTTTTTTTCCTTTAGTAAAATGCTTCGTAGAAAAAGATTCCTTTTGAATAAAAGTAAAAGTCAAAGGGGTTTATACACTGTATAAAAGATAGTTGTGTATAAAACTAAATATGCCTCAATGAAAGGATATTGAGACGAAGTCCCTTACCTCGGGTCCGATTTGACTCGATCGTTATTTAACGTCCTGAATAATAAACTTGAGTTAATTTTTACTTGCTTAAGAACCATTTTCAAGATTATTATTCCTTTTATATCACTTATTTCCTTGTTATAAACATTATGTAATCATTAAGTTAATAATGTTTGTTTTGTCGATATTTGGTTCTTAAGTCGAAAGTGGACTTCTTACAATTACATGTTGTTCATGTGGTCAAAGGTTCTTTATATCCAAAATGACATTCCTGATTTGGATATCATATATATCATATACATGTATTTATAATATCACATAATCATTTAGAGGTAAGAAATGAAATGCACCGTTCATGGAGACGGTAAGCCGTACGTACACATGAACGCTACTTTCATTTCTATGTCATATTAATGGAATTAAAACTAAATGAGAGGTATGTATATTTTAATTCCATAATTATATTAATCATTTAGATGTAACATACATCATATATATCCAATATATATATGTACTTATAATAGTACATTACATTTGGGGATAAGAAATTAAATGCACCGTTCATGGAGACGGTAAGTCGTACGTACGCATGAACGCTACTTTCATTTCTATCTCATACTTTAATGGAAAGAAATAATAATGATATAGAGTTATATTATAATTCAAGTATAAAATCATATATAATAACATTAAATCCATCCTTTATACGTCCCACATATGGCATTAACGAATCAAATCACTTTGAGGGGGCGGTAGTCCGCACTTCCTAAAATGAAATTATCGTGTTTACCCACAATGGAAACCATAAATGTATACCAAAAATAAAAAATACAGAAGAATAAGGAAAACATAAACATAATATATATCATATATAAATAGAGTGACATCTTAATTTCCACCATTAAAGGTGTTTAAAAGAATATTGAACAATCATCGTTTCGTGAGGCAGAAATTCGCCAACCACAGAAACAATATGTTCTTTAACCATTATATGTAGATGTGTGTAAGTTTAGCTCGAATTCTTCTTATAAAAACATACTAGTATATTTAATATAATGTATTTGTTACAAAAGAAATGAATAAATGGAGTTTATGGGGTTGGAGAAGCAAAATAAAACAAAAGAACACAAGTGAAGACATTACCTTAAAATCAGGTAACTCTCTTAGATTTGAGCTCAAAGGCTTCCTTGGGAAGACTTCTGCCCAAATTGAGGATTCAAGGAGTAATAGAGGGATGTGGAGAGAAAAAATGGTCAGGTTTTGTCCGAGCCAAAGGCTTTTGAAGTGTGGGTAAGGTGGTAGAGGTGGGGGCCTTTTATAAGAGGAGAGGAGGGGAACTCTTGGAAAGTAAGGAAATGTTACTTTATTATAGAATGAGTTTCGGATTTTAATGGTCCTAAATTGATGTGTTTCAAGAATAAGGTGATAAGGGTTTGAAATAAACCCATAAAATAGGTTTTGGAAATGTTTATGTCTTATATTTTACATTATCTTTTCATTTTATTTAAATTGTTAAATAATGAGGTAGTCCCTGCATCATCATGGTGTCATAAATAATTTAATTTATTTAATGTCTAAAAATTATAAAACAAATATCATGATGTAGGAAATCTTTTTAGCTTTCCAATTAATATTTATAGTAAAAAATATTACTTGTATAACACCATGTAAAAATTGTCTTAGTAAAACAATTCATGTTTGTGACATTTTTATTTTAACATTAAATAAAAAGGTATTAATTTCATTTTCCAACTAAAGTGGCTCCATGGGGTCCCGAAGTTGACCCATGGATTTTCTTTGTTGGGCATGACACATCAAATAAGGGTAGTACATGTGTCAAGTTCATTTCATATTATTAAAACATTATTTTTATCTTAAACTACACTAATTACCTCTAATCGCGATTAAAAACTTAAAAATTACTATTCACCAAAAAATTATTTTAATCCCATTGAACCACATATTACTTCTTAATGAAAACCATGTATGTCGGATTTTTTAAATTCAAAACATAGAAGTGGTAAAATTTCATTTAAACGAAAAATCAGTTTTTATAAGTAACACTTAGTGGTTTCACTATTCATCAAAAATTGATGTTTTTCAGAAAAATACCAAAAATTCACCGTAATCTATATTTGATATTCTGAATTAAAAAATGAAGTCTATTTTAAAAAATTCAAAACATATAAGTTGCATTAATTAATTTAATAATTAATTCCCGCTGTCAGAGCATATAGCGTGTTTTCATGAAATAATAAGTATCAAAAGATTGACACTAGTTTAAGTCTGATTTCAAAGTGAAATTAATTCCAACGACCACTATTGGATTTAATGGTAAAAATATATTCTAATTTCACTTTAAAACCAATTCAAATGATAATATAATCATATAAATAAATTATATTAAAAAGAGGTTTTGAATTAAAATACAACATTTTTCACTGTTCATTAAAAAAATGAACTTTATCGGAAAAATACCAAAAATTTACACAAAGAAAATTTTGATATCCTGATTCTAAAAAAGAGTTTTATATTGTCCAATAGAATGTATAAAAGTGACCAAAACTATATTTAATGATGGTTCATCATCAAAAGGCGATAAGTGAACCTTTAGTGAAAATTAAGGTATAAAAGCCTAAAATTGAATTATTTTCGTATTTTAAGCCTTTATCTTTTATTGGATAAATTTAAAAACATTTAAAAACATATATAATCATATTTTAGTTATTTATATCCATTCCTGCCAATACAATGGCTATGTGTTAACTACCATTTAAAATAATATTATTTTATTACTAGTGTGCAATGTAAGATTTCAATGAAACTCTTTGTTGCTTATCGGGTACGCTATCGAACATAGAAACCCCTTTAAAGTAAAATTAATATTTAATTCGTAAATATTAATAAATATGAAAATTATTTATTCTTTATTTACTTGGGATGTTACATCCTTCCCCCCTTTTGGGAATTGCGTCCTCGCAATTTTATTCACTTATCAAAATTAGTGGGGGTATTTATCCCTCATAGAATTTTCAGATTCCCACGTTGCCTCTTCAACCATATGGTTTTTCCACAAAACCTTTACCTAGTGGATTACCTTATTTTACAACACTTACACTCTTCGGTCAAGAATCTGGACCGGTTGTTCTTTATAAGAGAGATTCTCTTCCAACTGAACTACCTCTGGTCTCAAAACATGAGATGGATCTGGCATATACTTCCTCAACATTGAAACATGAAAAAAATTGTGTACCTGATATAAACTCGGAGGTAAAGCCACTCGGCAAGCAACTAATCCAAATTTCTCCAGAATTTTATATGGTCCAATAAACCTTGGACTCATCTTTCCTTTCTTACCAAATCGCATCAAACTTTTCCATGGAGAAACCTTGAGAAAAACATGATCACCTACCTTGAAAGATAGTTCTTTGCTCCAGTTATCCGCATAACTCTTCTGCCTACTCTGAGATGTTTTCATGTGTTTCTGAATCAACTGAACTTTTTCTGCCAACTCTTCTATCAATTCTGGTCCCATAAACTTCCTTTCACCCACTTCATCCCAAAAAGATGGAGTTTGACACCGCTTCCCATATAATGCCTCAAACGGTGCCATCTGTATACTAGAATGAAAACTGTTATTATATGAAAACTCAACCAAAGAAAGATGTTGGTCCCAACTTCCCTGATAATCCATCGAAAAAGCTTGTAGCATATCCTACAAGGTCTGAATTGTTCGTTCTGACTGCCCATCGGATTGGGGATGAAAAGTTGTACTAAAATTTAATTTAGTACCCAACGACTTTTGAAGGCCTTTCCTAAAGTTAGAAGTAAACCTGGGATCATGATCGGACAAAATGGAGAGAGGAACTCCATTTAACCTGACTATCTCTTTAAGATATAAATGGTAAAGTTGATCTAGGGAAAAAGTATCTCGTATAGCAAGGAAATGAGCAGATTTAGTCAAGCGATCAACAATAACCTAGATTGCATTATTACCTCGAGATGACCTCAGTAATCCCACAACAAAGTCCATGGATATGTTTTCCCATTTCCACTCTAGCACTGGTAAAGGCTGAAGCATCCATTTCGATAATTGTTTCTCTGCCTTAACCTACTGACAAGTCAAACACTTCACAGTAAAATCATAAATATCCCTTTTCATTCCATCCCACCAGTAATACTCCTACAGATCTCTGCACATCTTAGTACTGCCAGGATGTACTGAAAACGGGGAACTATGAGCCTCACATAACAGTTCATTCTTCAACTTTGAATCACAAGGCACACATAATCTCTTCCCAAACCTCAAAACACAATCATTATCAATGTTGAATTCAGGCAACTTACCCTTCTGAACCAGCTCTACCTTTTTCTGCGACTTACTGTCTTCCCTCTGTGCTTGCTGAATTCTGCCTAATATGGATGATCTCACTGATACCTAAAACAAAACAGATGAACTTCCTGCACCAACAACTTCCATTCCAAAGCTCATCAAATCCTTAACAAAAGGATCACGTTCCAAACGCAACATTTTTAATGAAGCATTACTTTTTCAACTCAAAGCATCATCCACTTTATTTGCTTTTCCCGAATGGTAATGAATTGTACAATCATAATCCTTGATTAATTCTAGCCATCTCCTCTGTCTCATGTTCAATTCTTTCTGAGTGAATATATACTTTAAACTTTTGTGATCAGTATATATTTCACACTTTACTCCATACAAATGATGCCTCCAGATTTTTAAAGCAAAAACAACAAAATTTAATTCTAAATCATGTGTAGGGTAATTTACCTCATGAGTTTTCAACTAACGTGAAGCATAAGCAATTACCTGATCATTCTGCATAAGGACACAGCCAAGTCCCTTCAACGAAGCATCACTGTATATAACAAACTCACCATTCCTAGAAGGAAGTGCCAAAACTGGAGCATTCACCAATCTTCTTTTCAACTCCTGAAAAAAATCATCACATTCTTTTGTCCAGATAAAATTAACACCCTTTCGAGTTAGCTTAGTCATTGGACTAGATAACCGTGAAAATTTTTCAACAAACCTTTGGTAGTAACCTGCCAAACCAAGAAAACTACGGATCTCGGTTACATTTGTGGGTCTTTCCCATTCTTCAACAACTTTTGTTTTAGCAAGATCAACAGTTATGCCATCTTTTGAAACAATGTGACCCAGGAAAGAAATTTTTTGTAACCAAAACTCACACTTGCTGAATTTTCCATATAGTTTCTTTTCTTTTAAGGTTTGCAAGATAACCCTTAAATGACTTTCATGCTCCTCTTTACTTTTAGAAAACACCAAAATATCATCAATGAAAACAACCACAAACTTATCCAAGAACTCGTGAAAAATTCTATTCATAAGGTCCATGAATACAGCAGGTGCATTGGTTAACCCAAAAGGCATAACTAAAAATTCATAATGGCCATATCTAGTACGGAACGCAGTCTTCGGAACGTCTGCTTATTTTACTTTCAACTGATGGTACCCTGACCTCAAGTCAATCTTCGAAAAATACTGAGCTCCCTGGAGCTGATCAAACAAATCATCGATATGAGGCAAAGGATACTTGTTCTTGACAGTAATATTATTCAAGGCTCTATAATCAATGAAAATTCTCATTGAGCCATCTTTATTTTTAACAAACAAGACAGGATCACCCCATGGTGATGTGCTAGGTCGAATGAAACCTTTATCTAATAACTCCTACAATTGCTTCTTTAACTCTAAAAGTTCAACTTGAGCAATTCAATAAGGGGGTTTTGAAATTGGCTTAGAATCAGGAACTAAGTCAATAGTAAATTCAACTTCCCGATCTTGAATAATACTAGACAACTCATCAGGAAAAACATCAAGATACTCATTTACCACTAGAACATCATTAATCTGAACAGTTCCTTTATTTTCCACAATATGTGCAAGGTAACATTCATTCCTATCTTTTACTAGTTTCTCAACTTCCTGATATGTTATCAAAATCAAGGGTTCATTCTTGTACACAAACTGAAAATCTTTCTGAAAAGAAACCATTCTAGCTCTGCAGTCAATCTTAGCATGATAAACAGAAAACCAATCCATGCCCAAAATAACATCAAACTCTACTAGAGGCAAAACAATAAGGTTTTCTGGTAGATTCTTTCCACACACAAGGATATGAAGGTTCTTATAATTCCTTTTTGTCTCAATTTTCCCTCCGGGTGTTTTTACCATAAGTTCAGGATTCATATCTTGAGATGGAATTTCCAATTTACTAGAAAAATTCTCAGAAATGAAAGAGTGTGTAGACCCTGAATCAAACAACACATTGGCATAATCTAAACAAACAAACAGTGTACCTAATACCCCTTTATTCGATGGCCCAACATCTTCTGAGGTTGTTGCAAAGGATTTCACCACCCCTTTCTGCTTGTAGTCTGGCTGATTTCCCCCAGTTGAGTTCTTAGTTAGACACTCATTTGCATAATGACCCATTTCATTACACTTAAAACATCTTACCATTGGCTTTTCATTGCCTGCTTGATCATCCTCCTTACAGTTACGAGCAATATGACCAGACTTACCACACTGAAAGCACTTACCAGACTTGGATAAACATTCGCCAGGATGCATTTTACCACACTTCTCACAGTATGGATATTTGGTTTTCTTACCTACTTGTTTATTTGAGGAATTATTCCCCTTTGCCTGCCAACTGGACCTCTTATTCTGTTGTTTGTCAAAGAACACCTGATCATCGGCAAACTCCATCTCCACCTTCTCTGCACATCGAACAAGTTTTTCATAACTTTTGAACTCACGAGAAGCTAAATCCCTTCGATACTTTGGCTTTAAACCTGAGTAAAAATGGTTTATTTTACTATCAAGATCTCGTATGAAGTTTGGAGCATACCTTTCCAATCGAGTGAACTTTTCTTCATAAGTAGCCACTGATTCATCCTCCTGCCTCAATTCTAGGAACTGTTTTTCCATCCTAAGATGAACCACCTTAGGAAAATATTTCTCAAGAAACATACCTTTGAATTCATCCTAGAGAAGATCCTCAATCTCATCACTATCCCTGATATTTTTCACCATCAACCACCACTGATCAGATTCACCTTCAAAACGGTAAACAGCAAGACTAACCTTTTGATGTTATGAACACCCCATGACATCAAAAATCTTCTCCAATGCTTTAATCCACCCTTCAGCTTGCACGAGGTCAGATGATCCTCTGAATGATGGGGGATGTTGCCTCATGAAATGTTCCACCACTGACATGTTCCTCTGCGGTTGATCTGGCTGATCTCGTTCATGGATACCACCACCATTTATAGCCTGAGTCAACTATGCCATCACTACAACAAACTGTTCAGTTCTGATTCCGACCATCTCAGGTTGCTGATTTGGAAGGTTGTCTTCCTCCTGATGTCGTCCCAACATAGCTGCTTTGTTTCCTCTGCGGAAAACCATTCTGAACACAGAAATATCTTAGGCGAAGCAACATGGTAATCTTTAAATTCTATATCATTTCAATCATATCCTAAATTAACTTATAATTTAACACTTTTCAAACTCCTAAAGTTTTCTAAACCGACCTCTGATACCAACTATAAATCCCCATCCTTAAACCTTACTTAATATTGAATTAAATGAATAATTCACATTGAGGATCTTTTCAGGTTTAGAGTTTTACAGAATTAGGATATAACTATTACATCTCAAAAGATTACAAAGTAGACTAAGTTTCCATAAAATAAAAACTCTTAAAAAGAAACATGTCTAGTTCCATGTTTTAGATAGCATGACTTTCCCTTGCTCCCATACCTGACCCTATTCCACATTAAGTCCTGTGAAAAACATTTCAAAAAAACTTGGGGTGAGCATAAAAAGCTCAGTAAGGGATACACAAAGAATGAAAAGTTTTAGTTTTTCAAACATCAAGTAAACCATGTATACTTTATCAAAGTAATATCTTCACCTTCATGAAGTAGTAAAAACTCTTCAATGAATAAAATATCATTACATACCCTTTTGTAACCAAAGGATTACCATAAAACCCATATAAAGAACACATAACATATAAAGTTAACTTGGGACATAAACATACTTAAGTGGAATAACCATACGGTCGACTTCCACACATATCACTTAATAGAATAGTCGTACTGCCAACTTCCATACATAATTAATGGAATAGTCATACGGCCGAATTCCATACCCAATGCATTGGAGGTTATAATGTAACCACCCATCTTGGTATTCACGGCACCACCTATCATATGGTTTATCACGTAACCACCTGTCAAATTTCCAAGTACCATTATAAAATCATAAGACATAAAACAAATATAATGGAAAGAAAACATTTCCACACTTTGATCACAATATATCACTCAAATATATTGACATAACAAATATATTATAAAAACCATTTTCAATAACAAAATACATAAAAGATTATATGGTATTTATTTCATTTTAAAAACATCACAGCTTATTGAGGAAGCCAAAGACCAAATAATAATCACAGCGGCGTAAAAGGTCGTTGTCACCGCGTACGTTAAAAGAAACATTCCATTTTTTCATTTAGTAAAACGCTTCGTAGAAAAAGATTCCTTTTGAATAAAAGTAAAATTCAAAGGGGTTTATACACCGTATAAAATATAGTTGTGTATAAAATGAAATATTCCTCAATGAAAGGAAATTGAGACGAAGTCCCTTACCTCAGGTCCGACTTGACTCGATCGTTCTTTAACGTCCTGAATAATAAACTTGAGTTAGTTTCTACTTTCTTAAGAACCTTTTTCAAGATTATTGTTCCTTTTATATCACTTATTTCCATGTTATAAACATTATTTAATCATTAAGTTAATAATGTGTGTTTTGTCGATATTTGGTTCTTAAGTCAAAAGTGGACTTCTTACAATTACATGTTGTTCGTGTGGTCAAAGGTTCTTTATATCCAGAATGACATTCCTGACTTGGATATCATATATATCATATATATCTAGCATATACATGTATTTATAATATCACATAATCATTTAGAGGTAAGAAATTAAATGCACCGTTAATGGGGACGGTAAGCCATACGTACGCATGAACGCTACTTTCATTTCTATGTCATATTAATGGAACTAAAAATAAATGATAGGTATGTATATTTTAATTCCAGAATTATATTAATCATTTAGATGTAACATACATCATATATATCCATTATATATATGTACTTACAATAGTACATTACATTTGGGGATAAGAAATGAAATGCACCGTTCATGGAGACGGTAAGCCGTACGTACGCATGAATGCTACTTTCATTCCTATCTCATAATTTAATGGAAAGAAATAATAATGATATAGAGGTATAATATAATTCCAGTATAACATCGTATATAATATCTTTAAATCCATCCTTTATACGTCCCACATATGGCATTAATGAATCAAATCACTTTGAGGGGGTGGTAGTCCGCACTTCCTAAAATGAAATTATCGTGTTTACCCACAATGGAAACCATAAAGGTATACCACAAATGAAAAATACAGGAGCATAATGAAAACATAAACATAATATATATCATATATAAATAGAGTTACATCTTAATGGCCACCATTAAAGGTGTTTAAAAGAAGATTGAACAATCATTGTTTCGTGAGGCAGAAATTCGCCAACCACAGAAATAGTATGTTCTTTAACCATTAGATGTAGATGTGTGTAAGTTTAGCTAGAATGATTCTTATAAGAACATCCTAGTATATTGAATATACTGGTGGTATTATAAAAGAAATGAATAAAAAGATTTTAGGGGGTTGGAGAAGCAAAATAAAACAAAAGAACACAAGTGAAGACATTACCTTAAAATCGGGTAACTCTCTTAGATTTGAGCTCAAAGGCTTCCTTGGGAAGACTTCTGCCCAAAGTGAGGCTTCAAGGAGTATGAGAGGGATGTGGAGAGACAAAATGGTCAGGGTTTGGCCGAGCCAAAGGTTTTGTAAGTGTGGGTACGTAAGGTGGTAGAGGTGGGGGGCTTTTGTAAGAGGAGAGGAGGGGCACTCTTGGAAAGTAAGGAAATGTTACTTTATTATAGAATGGGTTTCAGATTTTAATGGTCCCACATTGATGTGTTTCTAGGATAAGGTGATAAGGGTTCTAAATAGACCCATCCAATAGGTTTTGGACATGTTTTGGTCTTATATTTTACATTATCTTTCCATTTAATTTAAATCGTTAAATAATGAGGTAGTCACTGCATCATCATAGTGTCATAAATAATTTAACCTATTTAATGTCTAAAAATTATAAAACAAATATCATGATGTAGAAAATCCTTTTATAATTCCAATTAATATTTATAGTCAAAACTCTGACTTGTATAACCCCATGTAAAAATTGTTTTAGTCAAACAACTCATGTTTGTGACATTTTTATTTTAACATTAAATAAATAGGTATTAATGTCATTTTCCAACTAAAATGGATCCATGGGGTCCCCAAGTTTACCCATGGATTCTATTGGTCGGCCATGACACATACAATAATGGTAGGACATGTTTCGAGTTCATTTCATATTATTAAAACATTATTTTTACCTTAAACTACACTAATTACCTCTAATCGCGATTAAAAACAAAAAAGTTAGTATTCACCAAAAAATTATTTTAATACCATTGAACTAAATTTTACTTCTTAATGACAACCATGTATGTCGTATTTTTGAAATTAAAAACACAGAAGTGGTAAAATTTCATTTAAACGAAAAATCAGTTTTTATAAGTACCACTTAGTGGTTTCACTATTCATCAAAAATTGAAGTTTTTCAGAAAAATACCAAAAATTCACCCTAAGCTATATTTGATATTCCGAATTAAAAAATTAATTCTGTTTTACAAAATTCAAAACATATAAGTTGCATTAATTAATTTAATAATTAATTCCCTCTGTCAGAGCAAATAGCGTGTTTTCATGAAACAATAAGTATCAAAAGATTGACACTAGTTTAAGTCTGATTTCAAAGTGAAATTAATTCCAATGACCACTATTGGATTTAATGGTAAACATATATTCTAATATAACTTTAAAACCAATTCAAATGATAATCTAATCATATAAATAAATTATATTAAAAAGAGGTTTTGAATTAAAATACAACATTTTTCACTGTTCATTAAAAAAAATGAACTTTATCGGAAAAATACCAAAAATTTACACAAAGTAAATTTTGATGTCTCGATTCTAAAAAAGAGTTTTATTTGGTCCAATAAAATTTATAAAAGTGACCAAAACTATATTTAAGGACGGTTCGCCATCAAAAGGCGATAAGTGAACCTTTAGTGAAAATTAGGGTATAAAAGCCAAAAATTGAATTCTTTTCATATTTTAAGCCTTTATCTTTTATTGGATAAATGTAAAAACATTTAAAAACATATATAATCATATTTTAGTTATTTTTATCCATTCCTTCCAATACAACGGCTATGTGTTAACTACCATTTAAAATAATATTATTTTATTACTAGTGTGCAACGTAAGATTTCAATGAAACTCTTTGTTGTGTATCGGGTATGCTATCGAACATAGCAACCCATTTAAATTAAAATTAATATTTAATTCGTAAATATTAATAAATATGAAAATTCTTTATTCTTTATTTACCTGCGATGTTACAATATTGCAATATGAAAAAATACTTAAGAGAGATGAAGATAAAGTGAAAAATAATAATGGTGGAGTAGCATTGACTACTACATCAAATCCTACCAAGTCTCAATTTCCTGTGAAAACTATGTCATGAAAAAGGAAGGTTGAAGTCTTATCATATTATAGTGATACTGGGCAGTCAGAGAATAATCTTTCAAATCTTTCTAGAAGAATGAATAATATTGTTGGGAAGGGGGACTTACAATATAGGTATAAAAAGACCTCAAAAGGTTACAAGGATAAGAAATATTCTGAAGTCACATGCTATAAATGTAAATGAGTTGGACACATTCGACCTGATTTTACAATGCTAA